>JARDYJ010000004.1:56354325-56374325 GCA_029215755.1 Spea hammondii | reverse complement strand
GTTTAAGTCATTAGTAAAATGAACTTTAAATTTAAAAAAAAAAATTAAATTGTTTTTGTAAAAAAGTTAAAGTGCCATGATTTTATTACATGGAATGAATAGCTATTAATGTCAACATGAATACAATGTACATGTCTTTTACTTTTCAGCAAAATATATTAATTAAAATACTTATATTTAGATCAGCAATTTATAATTTATGTAGAAGAAATGATAAACGTATTGTGGGTAAAAAAAAAAACAAAACACACACCAAGGTCAATACAAAGGGTAAATGGGACATAAAATCAGACATCACTGTAGTATTCTCCATTTCATTTAACCTAATAATCCACTCACTATAATAAGGCTGCAAGTATTTCGGTGCAGTCAGAAGATGGCTCTAGTGCTTTAATTTTGCAGTTGTCTTGAATCTAGATACAAGTCTGTATATAACAGAGTAAAGCACCTATGTCTATTCTATTTTAGTGCTGTACACAAAAGACAAAGACAAACATCTGAAGATGTTTATTGGTAACTGACGTTATATTACTTTCCCTTATTTAAGAAAATACACAGAATTTTTTTAAGGGTCAATGGTTTTAATTACTGTAAACAACTTGAAATATGTCACATGCAATTTGTGTGATTGTTTATGGAACCCAATACATGTCATTGTTGTTTTTTGGGAAGCAACAATGCTTTTATGTGACATTAAATACATTTTTTATTTACTTAAATATGTATAAAACCAATATTATTTCTAGCATTAATAATAAAGAAAAAATAAAAAAGTATACTTGTTTTGACTATTTTAGTGGATTGTTGTATACATTTTACATATAGGTGTGCCCGTCACGTGTTTAATATATTCATATAACAATTAGCACACATTAATATAGCATAACTTATAATAATGCTATATTTCACTTACAAGCCAATATATTGACTTTATATTTTTAACTCTGTTTAGCTATTTTGTTTTTTAATTTACAAAACATTCCATCTAATAACTAAATTGTGAAATTATACTTAAAATGAAGAAATAAAAAAATATTCTTTATACGTTTGGCTAATATTACCAACTTGTTGCTGATGAGTAAGCATTAGCACAATTTTTTTTTAACATAAAAATAACTAAAGGAGAGTGATCCTTTATTTCAGCTTTATGGAATGATGTACGCTAATCAGCAGGCAATGTCCTGTCAGTGTGCTAATTCAACTCTCTGCTAAAAGAAGTGTAGATTAATGGATAAAGGAGGTCTGTGGTAGGGTCACACTTATATGGATTCAACGTGTACAGCATCTTGTCAGATGCCTGCTTGGATTAAGTCTAACCTTTCTTGTTGAAGGTTGCCATTTACCCTATTCTTTAGTGCCTCAATTTATTTTCATCCTACTATTTCCACATAAAAATTATCATTTATTTGCTTTCCTGAGAAAAAGTAGAGAGCTGGTTCCTTTTCTCTAGAGGCGGATGCGGAAAAAAAAATTGCAGGGAATATTTAAGAGAAATACTACATAGTTTTTAAAATTCTAGAGCAGAATGAAGCTTAATTTGAAAAAAAGAAAAGGCCATTGTAGTTAAGTAAAATGATTTCAATTTAAGGAAACTTTGAACAAAGGGTCTTCTTTTGAAATCGGTAGAAGTTTTGTTAAGATTTTTTTTTTTAAATTAATAATGTAGTACATGAAATTCTGAAAATTTGACTTATATCCAGCAAAATTACTTCCTGCTGTCATTTAAATTATGGCTGCCCTCTATAAAGGTGTCTTTAGGTGCATTAATTGAATTCCACACTATTTTCCAATAATAATCTGTAAAGTTCATCTGTCCATTCCTCACAGGATACCTACTGTGTATGAGAGAAGAACGTATCTATTTCAGTAGCTTAATTTATTTTCATGATTCACTGATAATGACTGTCATGCAGGTTGTACATCAGAATTAACCTTCATTTCACTGAGGTATATTACGATGACAGTCCACGACACATTTCACCTACACAAAGGGCATTTTCTTCCCTTTTTATAATCATCCTCAGCGGCTGTAGATTGTTTGATAGCCGATTAATTTTCATAGGAAATCAAGTGCAGGCTCCCAAAGCAGAACCTGCCTGCATTCTTTAGCTAAGTGCCTTCTATGGTAATTATGTATTTTTTTAATTGCATTTTGCCAACTTTCAATTCACCATTTTTGTCTGTGATTGCATACTCAGATTTCCAGGCTTGGGAAATATGGCAAATTAATCAGGTTACCTAAATGCTATGATTATAATATTAAATTTGAAAATAGATATACATTTATATTTTTTTCCATGTTTAGACAAGATTATCGTCTTTAACTATTTCACTAACAAGGGATGAAAAAATAATTGTTTCTTAAAAAAATGCTTTATCCAAAAGTTTCCATTAAACACATAGATTTTATCATTTGAGTTTATATTCTTTTCAAGTTCTTAGTACATTTAAATCATCTCTGAAATAATATGTATATTATTAGGTTAGAAATAATAATAAAAAAAACTGGTATGTCATGTGGAAATAATGTAAGATGTATCATATTTTTATTATTTATAGCATGGTCACTTAAAGGCACCAAAGATACTTTTCTGGTATCGTGGATCTGTATTCCTATGAAAAAGGCTAATGGTATAGAACTGTTCTTCAGCATTGCACTGGCTGTTGTATGGGAATGATTATAAAACAAACACTGTTTTTATTTATCACTCATTACATAGCAACTTAGAACATTTATAATTATCATTTCTGCATATGCAATGAATCATCTCCTGCTAATGTCTGCTGAATATCCGTTGACCTAATGATATGTTCAATGTGTTTGTAGTGTGTTTATTGCTCAGTACTGCACGCACTGTATAAAAGTAATAGCAAATTTATTTTTACCATGCATGTACTAGAACAGTACTAAATAATCTGTGTCTTGTCCCTTTCTCCCCTGGGAATTCAGTGGGTTAACATATTTTTCATATTTAAAGTAGAAATTAATAATTTATTGTGAAAATATATCAAATATTATATAGTTTCACAATAACTATATTTTTCTATATACTTAACATTGTATTGTTATTTTTCAGGTGCATACCTTAAAAAAAAGACATGTTTTTCAACATGTTTTGGAAAAAATAATGTGTTTAGATATAGTTTGATTAATCATTATAAGTGGCAGTATTAAATATACTCTTTAAAGCTACATACTATGGCAAGTGTTTTTACACAAAGTTCCTTTTTCAGAAATAAATAATAACAAGTAGAATTACGACAAATGCTAAAGGTTAATATTTACTGTTGCAAAAATTGCAGAAGTTTTATATTTATTAGCAGTCTTGAACTAGGAAATGCAGGGGTCATTGGTACCTTTTCTGGCTACTGGAGCCAAGTTACAAAGTTACCTAATGGATGTAACATGAGCAATAATGTTTACGTTAGTCAGAAAGTTTCCATAAGCAGCAGCTTGTCAAACAGGCATAATAAATGTCCATAACCCTTAGTGACTATATCTGTCCTCAAGGTAGGATTTCCCTTTGTTGCCTTTCAAAAGACGAGGAGTGTTTGAACAAGAGTTTATAGTCTAAATCACAGGTTTAGATGTAATATAAGGGAGTCTTACTTTAGTGAGAGGGTGGTGGATACATGGAGCAATCTCCCATCAGATGTGGTAGAAACTAAAACAGTTGAATCCATATAAGTGTGACCCTACCACAGACCTCCTTTATCCATTAATCTACACTTCTTTTAGCAGAGAGTTGAATTAGCACACTGACAGGACATTGCCTGCTGATTAGCGTACATCATTCCATAAAGCTGAAATAAAGGATCACTCTCCTTTAGTTATTTTTATGTTAAAAAAAAATTGTGCTAATGCTTACTCATCAGCAACAATTTAAACACACATGGGATAGGCATAAAGCTATCCCGAATCTAAGACAAGATCAAGAACAAAGAGTCTTACACCACGAAAAATGAGCGGACTAAATGCTTCTTCTGATCTGCCATCAAATTCTATGTTTGTATGCTTCAACATGCACAGGGTAGGGGGGATTGATGGAGTGATCATCAGTCCCCAATTGTTAATATCTCAAGGACCCATGGATCTCTGATCACTCTCTGCTAGCTGATCACTCATGCTGGCTCAATAATGTTTCTTCCTGACCACTATGTGATAATCTACAGTGAAGGGCAGAGTAAGAAGAGAGAAAAATATTGAATTAAAAATAAATGTTGTAATACAAATTTAAATCATACAAAAGTTTAAAGCTACCATAGACTGGTTTACTGGAATATATTTATATACAGTGTTGTGAAGAGCTATTTGCCTCTTTCCCAATTTTTGCTTACATTTGTCACATTTAAATGTTTCAAACGATCCAATTGATTTTAATATAAGACAAAGACAATGTGAGTAAAGAAGATACAGCTAATTAAAACCTATATCACCCAAGTGAAAAAGTAATTGCCCCCCCCCCAAACCTAATAACCGGCTGTCCCACCCCTTGGCAACAACAACTGCACCAAATGTTTGTGATAACTGTCCATAATTCTTTTTACATCACTATGAAGGAATTTTGGCTCACTGTTCTTGGTAGAATTGTTTTAATTCAGCCACATTGGAGGGCTTAAGGTCATGCCACACCATCTCAATCAGATTCAAGTCAGGACTTTCACCTCCGGGATGAGTTGTTGATACGCTCTTGGGGGAATCTTAGCAGGCCGACCACTCATGGGAAGGTTCATCACTGCTCTAAGTTTTTGATTCGTAGATAATGTCATTCACCGTGGTTTGCGGGTGTCTCAGAGTCTTACAAATGTCTTTGTAACCCTTTCCAGACTGATAGATGTCATTGAGTTTGTCTCTCATCTGTTCCTGAAGTTTTTTTTTAATTGCAGCATAATGTGCTGCTTTTTGAGACCCCATAGCCTAGTTTGCAATACAGGTTCTATTTACTCAGTGTATAGATTCAAGAAGGTTGGCAGTAAGCATGCTTGGGTGTGTCTAGTGAAATTGAACCCAATTATAATTTAGATTTGCTTAATTGGTTGATTTAGTAACTAAGGGAGCTATTATTTTTTTTACATACTATACATCAAATTATATAGGAACTACCATGAATAGGGACCACCAATGAAACAAATCAAAGCAAAGAGCTCCGAATTTTTGCTTGAATCTCATTGATTCTTTCACTCTCACTCAAGCTCACCCTCTCTATCTCTTACACTCTCATTCATATTCCGTCTCTCATGCACTCTCAGAACGTCTACATACCTTATTCTCCGAGCATGTTCTGTCTTCTTTCTTGATCTGCTTCGACTTAAAATTGGGTGGCAGAGAATGTAGGGAGGCATTCAGATAGAGCAAGAGAGATAAGGAGTGAATGAGAGCATAAGAGAACATGAATGAGAGTTTTAGAGAATATAAGAGTATGAAAGAGCATGGGTCAATGAGGGTGAGTGAGAACAAAGTTTGTTTCCGATTTTCGGCCAAACTGAAAGGACAGGAAACAAAATTTGTTGTCTGAAAATAAATGGACCAAAACCAAAACAAAAAAAATTGAGTAGTTTTTTGCTCTATTTGCACAAGTCTAATATACTGTATATTAGGCTTGTGCACTTAGATCAAAATTTGGAAATTAAACTCGTTGTTATTCAATCTCACTCTCTTGCTCACTCTCTCATATGCTCTCTCACATTCTCTGTCAATGTCTCCCTATCTTTTCATGTCTCCGCTTCTCCATCGCTCAACTTCTTGTTCTCTGTTTCTTCTGTCTTTTTCCTTCTGTCCTCTCTAGTAGCCCATCTGTCATGGCTCTCCGCAGCAATCTCATCTTAGTGTAGTAGTTCCGCGACGCAGCTGAGCCATGTTGTGGAGGTTCTAAACCAGGCCAGAATAAAGCAGATGTATCCACGGAGAAAGAGAAGCTATTGGAGTATGAATGTGATGGCTACATTCCACTGAATAGAAAATGTGTGGTTCATGACTTTTCGAGAATACAAAATGACCAATGATGTTATAGGCACATTTGTGAAATGTATGCAAACAAGGTACTTGTTTTGAAGTAACAACTAGCACATAATATCATACTGCTAAACTTTTTGGATCATGAAGACCTAGAAGATGTTTACAATACAAAATTTTACTAGCTTTAAAATGTACTTATTTATGATTATCGTGGTGATTCATTAACAATATTGACTTACATGTGTTCAGTGGAACATACATAGGAGACTAAATAATTATGTGATTATCCTGCTTGGTGTATGACAAGACATGGAAAATCACTGATACACTTGAACAACATGAAAACAGTATGAAAATGGTGTTTCATAGTTTTTGGAAATAGATACGTCATTGGTACACATTTTTTATATTTTTTGTGGGGGTTTTGAACAAAACTGTTTCTGTTTTTAGCTATTTAGAAATATCGCTTCAATGATGCCCTTCCAATGATTCTTTAATCATGCAACATGCTACATTTGTCTTCATGATGTTTAGTGTACTTTAACAGTAATTAATACAATGCTATGGTTTATTTGTTTAACACTCTAGAAAGTGCAAGCGATTTTTTTTATCTAAAAGAAACAGGATCTTTAATTTATGTATCTCTCGAATATATGGTGCTACAACAAATATAATTAGGAACGTGCATTTTTAGAGATTTACTTATTTTAAACAAACGCAAAAGAGGTTATTTTTCTAGAGAAAACAGGTAACATATTTCCTTTTTACTTATCTTTTGAGAAAATCTGCCAATTTATAGTGATAGAAGACTGTTTGACCTGAGCCATAGGAGCATTCATATTAGTGTAAGAATAGCAGTACTTGAGTTCAGCATACCCATAAATTAGTCTTAGTGCTTGGCATTGTTTACTGTAATTTTTTTTTTCATTAAGGAAAGGTGTAGCTGTAGGTTTATGGTTTATTTTCTTATTTCCTTAGTAGAACACCAGTAGCCATGACAAACCTTGTGGAAGTCATTGATGCCTGTGGGGCAATTTCTGCATTGACCTCCACAAAGACTGCCTCTCCTTGCCAACCGTTTGTTATTAGAATAGTAAATAGAGACTATGTTACCTGGATTGTATTTATATACCATAATTATATATAAATAGACATGGATTATGAAATGTGAATTAATTTAATATCTGTAATGATTTATTAAGGAATGAAGATGGCCAAGGCATAAAAATAAAGTAATCAATAAATCTACACATAAACAAAGAAACCATACATTATACATAATTAAAACATTTAGAAATAGTTGTTTATAATCTTGTGTTATTTATTTTTTAATGCATTGCAACCATTGCATTACATTACCTTCTTTAGTAATTTGTTTTTTATTATTATCCAATATTATGCAATGATGAACACAATTCCATGTATTTAGTATAAAATCTTCTGTTCCCAGTGACCCAGTACAGTAATGTCACATATACTTACAACCCTATACTGTATCTGTGCTTACAGGGGAGGATGGGTAAATTCTGACCCAAGTGGCCCAGTAACACAGTGGCCCCTTAAACACATTTGGTATTATTTCAGATATGCTTTTTTAACAGTAATTACAGTGATAAATGCTGTTGTATATTGCAGGGCAGTGTTCTATACAGTGAGAGCAAAGTGACTTGGCACAAGCATCATGCAAGCAATTATTGGATCCAGACCCCAATTTTCCGCTCCTTTCGGGAACACAAAATAATATAAAACAATGGCTTTTGTTTTTGTACTTGTGGACTGCAAAAAGGCAAAGGCCATCATTACCCACTACGGTTACATAGTTAATTAGGCTATAGTCCAAGTTTAATTTCAATTTAACCATTCCACAAACCCATATTAGTTGATGTTGAAGAAAGCAAAAAAAAAAACATAAAACACCAACAGTAATGTCATCTCAATGGGGAAATTGAACAACAGCACATGATATATTACACTGCGGCTTCTCCATTTTGGCTTTATTTTTGTTGAATAAATCATGACACGGTGATCATTGTTATTATCTCCTGACATGTAAAACCATAGCATTCAAAGAGAGAGTACTTTCTTTTTCAGTCTTACCAATAATTTATAAAGAGGCAAAATTATATTCGGATCTTAATCATGTTTCCATTTTTTTATACATGACAACATCTTGCCTGCCTTAGCAAGAGTCTGTTGTCAACAAGAACACCAATTCCTTCATCAAGGATTTACCCCACCCACAACCATTTAGTGTATATTTAGCATTCTTGTTTTTCTTACCGAGATGCATAATTTTACATTTATCTATATTGAAATGCATCTGCCAATTAGCCAAAATGGGGAATGGGAAGTTACATCTTTTTGGAGAGAAAATTACATCCTCCTCAGTCTTGAGACATTGCTTCCAGTACCTTCTTCCAAGTCATTGGCAAATTAAAACGAATCAGCCCAAGGACAGAATCCTGAAGCACTCCACTTAAGATCTTTGTACAGCTGGAAAATGTGCCATTTACAACTACCCTCTATAATCTGTCTTTCAACCAGCTCCCTACCCAGGTAGAATTTATTGTGTGGCACAGTATTAAAAGCATTTGCAAAATCTAGATCAGGGGTGTCCAAGTTTTTTCTGCAGTGGGCCACTTCATCAGAATTGTATACTCGCGCGGGCCGCACTCATTTTTCACTGTGACAAAAAATATGGCCTTTAATAAAATATGCAGATTAAAATAAAGTAAAATGACACAAAACCTTTACTCTTCCTCTCACTGATTTCTGGGCCTTGAAAGTTTTGCGACTACAAATTCAGGATTCCCTAGATTTATTCTAGGGATGAACTAAAATGAAAATTCTGGACCAAAACATTCAGGGTTCACTTAGCCAAAACCAAAAATGACCCCCACCTTTAAAAATAATAATAAAAACTCACATGTTTAATAAAAGTAGGTAACACACAATTGGACAAAATTAGCAATATGACTTGGCTAACAGCAATCACACTCCTATCATACCCAGGCAACCAGTAAATGCTGGTACCTCGGCATGATGGGACTGTGCTCGCTGTGATTGCTGTTAGCAATCACACTCCTATCATGCCAAGTCAGCCAGTACATGCTGGTACAGGGTGGCTGTAAGTGATGTGCAGACCCCATACTGCTGGCAGCATCACTACACAAGGGGGGCAGCTAGCTAGGTTTCAGCATGTACTGGCTGACTTGGCATGATAGGAGTGTGATTGCTAACAGTAGTCACAGTCCCATCATGCCTAGGTTCCAGTACTTACACATCCATCCAGTAAATGCTGGAACCTAGGCATGATGGGACTGTGATTGCTGTTAGCAATCACACTCCTATCATGCCAAGTCAGCCAATACACGCTGGTACAGGGTGGCTGTAAGTGATGTGCAGACCCCATACTGCTGGCAGCATCAATACACAAGGGGGAAGCTAGCCAGGTTTCAGCATGTACTGGCTGACTTGGCATGATAGGAGTGTGATTGCTAACAGCAATCACAGTCCCATCATGCCTAGGTTCCAGCACTTACACATCCATCCAGTAAATGCTGGAACCTAGGCATGATGGGACTGTGATTGCTGTTAGCAATCACACTCCTATCATGCCAAGTCAGCCAGTACATGCTGGTACAGGGTGGCTGTAAGTGCAGACCCCATACTGCTGGCAGCATCACTACACAAGGGGGGCAGCTGGCCAGGTTTCAGCATGTACTGGCTGACTTGGCAAACAGCAATCACAGTCCCATCATGCCTAGGTTCCAGCACTTACACATCCATGCTATCACACACACACACACACTCATTTATTCATATAATCATTCATTCACAGATTCATTCCCTCAATCACACACACTCATTCAAACACCCTCCCCACCCCCTTACCTGCACTGCAGCTCCTCGATGCCGCTCACAGACTTCAGCAGGGGGCGCGGCCTCCCTCTGCCTTCTCTGCTAAAGCACAGTCCAGAAGACCCTCCCACAAGTAAGTAGCAGGGCTTGAGGTGCGGCTCGCGTAAGATCGGTTGCCTTGGCAGCCGATCTTACGCGGGCCGCACCTCGAGGTCTCGTGGGCCGCATTTGGCCCGCGGGCCGCATGTTGGACGCCCCTGATCTAGATATATTACACACACTGAATTACTTGCTCTATATTGAAACTTACAACTTTCATAGAAAGTCCCGGATTGCATTCCTTAACACTGCTTTAGTTTTCCCACTATGGGCGTTAGGCATACCTGTCGATGGTTTCCCGGCTCTGAACGGAACCTCTTCTTGAACAAAGGCATCACATTTTCTTTTCTCCAACCTAGTGGCACAATTCCAGTCAAAATTGAATCGTTAAAAAATAAGTATAAAAGGTTTGTAGATTACTGAGATAAGTTCATCTGTTCCAGGAGCTTTATTGACCTTCAGAGTATTTAATCATTGTTGTATTTTGGCCTGTGCCAGCCATAAATATGAGTTAGGCGACAGTATGGTCTCCTTTACTTGTGCCATACCTGACACTCTTTCCCCGTAGGAATAAACTAAAGAGAAAATTGAATTGAGCACATCTGCTTTCATCTTATTTTCTTTAACCAGCAAGTCTCCTTTGGTTTTCAGTTGTCCTACATTTTCTGTTTTCATCCTTTTGCTGTTAGTATACGCAAAAATGTTTTGTGATTTGTTTTGTTTTCTCCTTCAATCATTTTTGCACTCTCCATTTTAGCAAACTGATTGCATTTTTACAAATTCTCAGATTTGCTTTGTATTTTTTAAATTATTATTTTCTTTCTTAATGACTTTAAAAGACTTTACTTTGGGTGTTGTTTGATAGTTTTCTCTGTTAAACCACATTGGCTTACTTTTATTCCTTCTGTATTTATTTCTCAAATGTATGTGCTTATCTGTTGTCTCTTCCAACTTTTTTTTTTTTAAGATGATCCCAGTTAATACATTTCTGTGAAGACCTAAAGAGAGTAAGGTTAAAAAATGTAATTCTCCCCAAACAACACTGTTTAACCAAGTGCATTTTTAAAATAAATCCTGTTATAACTGTTCCCTAAATGCCCCCTCAATTGTCAATGTTGGATAGGATTTCTACAATGTTTGTGAACACCAAGTCCAGCAATGAACTGAGTCAACCAGTTACCTTTTCTATTTCCATTAACAACAGTTATTCTTCAATATTACCAATGTTTGGTGTTTTCCAGTAATCAAAATGAACACCATTTCATTAATTAAAACTCCTTTATTGCAGTGGAGGCCTGGTAACATTAAGCCCAGCAGGAAAAGCTATTCAAGAGGGATATTGGTAAAAGGTCAAAAACACATTTGGCAGACCATACACCTGTACTACACAGTCATGTCCCAACTAAAAGAGAACGCATAGAAAGCCTATAAAAGGATCATATAGTGGGCCCTGACTGTTGTGCGGAGGAGGGGTAGGCTTTTTGGCAAGAAATTTGGGGATGGAGTTGGGGGTAGATTATATAAGTGGCTGTTTTCCCGGGCTCAGGAACCATTCTTGTGGTTAGCCTTCCTGGTTGCGTGTCCCACCCTCCCTCCCTTTATTTTGTATGTTGGTTTGTGTTGTTTTGTCACAGTCTGTCGGGCGGCAGCTTGCAAGGTATCGAAGGGGTTAATGTGGTGGTAAGTGAATTGTTGGTAACATCTGGTGGGAGGTTCTTTGCTGTCAGTGCTGGAAACCTCAGGTCAGGGTGGGGGCATCCGGGTATGTCACTTCCTTAAGTGGTATTTGGTTATGGTACCTGGATTACTTGGCAAGCTTGGTGTGTTCATTGTATATATTGTTTATTGTGTATATTTACATGTTTGTGTTTTGAATCATTGTCCTTGTAAACACATCTATGTTTATTGTTTCAGATTTTGGCGTGACAATGACTCTAATAAATAAAATTGGCTGTGGCCTTTTCTTATCCATATTCAATGGTGTGTGGTGTCATTATTGGGGTTAATGGGGGGTTAAGCCTAGCCTAGAAAATCGAGGCTACAACAGTCAAGGGTTCACGCATCATTCAATACTGTCCTGTTTTCTCTATACATGCGGTGGAATTTTAAGTAAAGCACAAGCTTCAGAGAATAGAGCCCCACCTCCTTGCCATGTTTCCCATGCATTTTTACAAACCTAGAGCATAAAGCTACTTTTTCTGCAAACATGGAAGGCAGTGAATTAAGTTATAAAAATATGTACTTGCTTTCTAAACGCATGCCCTATTTTGCCCTGAAATAACATTCTAAACTACAATTCTCTTGAGGGTTTCATTGCTTTAGCCTGAGACTGTTTTTTAACTTAATTATTATTTATGTTCTGGAGTAAAATATTACTCTGCATAGTTTTGTCTGAGATTTTACATAAAGAGGGATCTTGCGTGTAAGGGGCCAAGTAAACTATACCCCTTCCCTGATTTCCCTGGCATGATGACTCTAGGAACATAGAACTTATGGAACATACCGTATTTGCTCGATTATAAGACAAGGTTTTTTTCAGAGAAAATGCTCTGAAAAATACCCCTCGTCTTATAATCGAGGTCGTCTTTTAAACAGACCTCAAATAGCTTTAAAAAAATGTCCACTAGGGCCAGGCTGCTTACCGGTGCTTTGGTCGCGAGCAGCGTCTCTTGTACTAGCAGCAGGAGAACAGGAAGCCAGCAGAGTCATCACCCCCTCCTTCTTCCTCTGGGGGCGGGACAATAGAAGTTGCTCGCACAGCCGGGCCCCTGCAGAAGTCTGCAAGTGAGAGATCTGCAGTTCAGGTAAGGGGTGGGGGAGGGTTTATGAGCAAGTATGTGTGGAATGAATGAGTATTTAAATGTTTGTAAATGAGTGTGTGTGTGTGTGTGTGTGTGTGATAGCATGTGTAAGGGGAGGGTAGCATGGCATAGGGAGGCTGTAATCACACTCCTATCATCCCCAGTTTCCATCATGTACTGGCTGCCTGGGCTTGATAGGAGTGTGGTTGTTGTTAGCAGTTTTATATATATATATATATATATATATATATATTCCTCCAGAAATGCCTTTTAACCCTCTATATGCCACTCTGCCCCATGATATGCCTTTTATGCCAGAGTGGCATATAGGGGTATAAGGCATATCATGGGGCAGAGGGGCATATAGGGCATTAAAAGGCATATCATGGGGCACAGTGGCATATAGGGGGGTATAAGGCATTTCTGGAGGCAGAGTGGCAAGCCTGGGGGCAGATGTGCATAACTGGGGGGGCAGGTTGGCAAATAAAAGGAAATAAAAACAAAAAAAATATTTTCTCAGTCATAGCTTTTATTAAATATGAAAAAATAATTTACATGAATTAATATTTACTAGTAAAAGTGTTTTCCTATAGGGTAGTCTTATATTCAGGCTTTTTCTTTTTTTCCTAAATTAATATTTAGATTTTGGGGGGTCGTCTTATAATCAGGGTCGTCTTAAAATCGAGCAATATGGTAATATGCATCTAAAGTATGATGATCACATGGAGCAGTTTACAATTTTAGCACATTATCTTGAATATTCTAGAGTATACCATACCTTTGATAAGACCCCATTTCGCAAAACAAACTGCAGGTGGCTATACCCAAAGCACTGCGCATAATGCAATTGTTTTTAATTAATGCTAATTAGAATACTTGACGTTGAGCTGTATTGTATACTGCCTTTCCCTATTAATATCTACTCATACACATATACACGCAGTTCATTATTTCTGATTGCAAGAGCTTATGACTATTGACATTGTCAATTTTTATCTCATTGCTCATCACTGCATGTAGTGAGTGCTAATAATACGTTTCCATAGAATTTGTGAGTGCTGTAATGTAAATTCTGACATTGCTAGTGTCTGTCACTAAACTGCCGCATTCGGTTAATGTCAAGTTAATATATTGCAGTGCAAAACAACTGTCATCTAAACATTAAAAAAAATAATATGATGTTTCCCTCCTGTTAATTTTTTGCAAATGTATTTTAAAATAAATAAAATCCACAGAACTAAAATATGTCTTAAAATTATTGACAAGGAGACAATTGACATACGTAATTTTATACACATCTAAATTTAGAGTGAGTCCTTATTTCTAGCCATCAAGTCTATTAAATGTATTTTGCATATTATACCTTAATGGTGGGGCTACAATTGGAATACAATGATTCTATAATATCTAGAAGCTCTGTAAATAAATAACCAGAAAAAATAAGATGGGGTCCCCCAACAGGGTTCCTTAAAGCCTAAAGCAACAGTAGATCCTGTGGTTCCAATGGCATGGACCAAGGTCAGGAGGCCAAATTGTGTACATGTGGCTGCCAGCTAGATACACACAGCCACATGCTAAGCTCTTTACTTTGTGCATTAGGGTGACCACATGTCCCGGATTGTCCCCAAAGGGACTTTAAGTCCCGGGTCCCAGGCAGCCTCAATGCATTGTCCCTGAACGAGAAGTCTGAGTGAAGTAGGTCTCAGCCAGTCAGGACAGACTTCTCAACTCTCAGCCACTCCTGATAGGCTGAGTCTCTCCTTCACATCAAGCTCAGAGTAAGCTGCAGCCAGCGCCAGGTATGTAGTGATGGGAAGTTCGGATCATTAAAGTGAATCGGATCATTTCGATTCGTTCACTGAAATGATCCGATTCATGATCCGGATCTTCGGATCACTCAGTGTGTCTGCACGGAGTTACTGTTTTCCAGTAACTCCGTGCAGGCACACTAACGATTGGCCCCGCCCCTTTCATTATGAATCCTCCCCCCTGCCTCCAGTGATGTCAATGAAGGCAGAGAGTCGTTCAAAGATTCGGATCTTACAGGGATCCGAATCTTACAGTGATCCGGATCACTGTAAGATCCGGATCATTGTAAGATCCGGATCATTGTAAGATCCGGATCATTGTAAGATCCGGATCTTTGAACGACTCTCTGCCTTCATTGGCATTGTAATCATTCAGAGAATGTCACCATACTGTTATAAATAATACATTCATAATCACTGCCCCCAGGATTTACATTCCCCTTTACCTGCAACTGCACCTTAAGCTAACTTTATTAAATTAATTAAATTAACCCTCACCATTAAATTAACCCTAAACACCCCATCAACCATGACTGCCCTAAAATTAACCCTTAACACCCCATCAACCATGACTGCCCCTAAAATTAACCCTTAACACCCCATTAAGCATAACTGCCCCCAAATTAACCCTAAACACCCCATTAAGCATAACTGCCCCCAAATAAACACTAAAGACCCCATTAAGCATAACTGCCCCCAAATTAACACTAAAGACCCCTTTAAGCATAACTGCCCCCAAATTAACACTAAAGACCCCATTAAGCATAACTGCCCCCAAATTAACCCTAAACACCCCATTAAGCATAACTGCCCCCAAATTAACCCTAAACACCTCATTAAGCATAAATGCCCCTAAATTAACACTAAAAACCCCATTAAGCATAACTGCCCCCAAATTAACCCTAAACACCTCATTAAGCATAACTGCCCCTAAATTAACACTAAAGACCCATTAAGCATAACTGCCCCCAAATTAACCCTAAACACCTCATTAAGCATAACTGCCCCTAAATTAACACTAAAGACCCCATTAAGCATAACTGCCCCTAAATTATCCTTAAACACCCCATTAAGCATAACTGCCCCTAAATTAACACTAAAGACCCCATTAAGCATAACTGCCCCTAAATTATCCTTAAACACCCCATTAAGCATAACTGCCCCCAAATTAACACTAAAGACCCCATCAACCATACCAATTTATTAGGTAATTTATCTGGAGTACATGCAATTAATTTAGGGGCAGTTATGGTTAATGGAGTATTTAGGGTTAATTTCAGGGGCCGTTGTGGTTAATGGGGTCTTTAGGGTTAATTTCAGGGGCCGTTATGGTTAATGGGATCTTTACGGTTAATTTCAGGGGCAGTTATGGTTGATGGGGTATAAGGGTTAATTTTATGCTGATGATTGAGGGTTAATTTAATTAATTTAATAAAGTTAACTGTAGGTGCAGTTATAGGTAAAGGGGGGCAAACTCAGGGGAATCTAAATCCTGGGGGCAGTGTGAACATTATTAATGTATTTATTTATAAAAGTATGGTATCAGTGATTTTCTCTGAATGATTCGAATCTCTGTAAGATTCGGATCCTTGTAAGATCCGGATCCCTGTAAGATTCGAATCATTCGACTCTTCGGTTCATTCGACTCTTCGGTTCATTCGACTCTTCGGTTCATTCGACTCTTCGGTTCATTCGACTCTTCGGATCATTCGACTCTTTGAACGAATCTCTGACTCTATGAGTCATCGTTCCTGTGAGAATTAATGAGCTGTAACCTGACCCCAGAGTGCTCTGCAGATGACTCACAGCTCTAGGATCAGGTTACAGCTGCATGATGATTCACAGACTGAACCGCTACAAACGAATCGTTCAGTCTAGTGAACCGACTCATCCGGATCACTAAAAAGAACCGGATCAAATGAACGATTCGTTCATGATCCGGACATCACTACAGGTATGTTTGTTTGACTGTGTGTGTGGCTGTGTGTGTGTGGCTGTTTGTGTGTGTGACTGTGTTTGTCTGTTTGTGCAACTGTGTGTATAATGTCTGGTAACAGAGGAGTTAATTCTCTGAATCTGCTCATGTCTGGTAAAAGAGGGGTTAATAATAATTCAATCTGAAATCAAATTGGTTCCCAAGGCTTCCCAATAATTAATATATATTAGTATTGTGAATCAGTGTGTATGTGATATATATATATATATATATATATATATATATATATATATATATATATATATATATATATATATATATATATATATATATCCACTTCATTGTGTGTCCCTGAATGGCAGTAACAAAATGTGGTCACCCTATTGTGCCAAAAAGTATATCCAGCCTACAGCTGTACATTCTAGGACCAAAACTGGAGCACCTGCCTTTTAGCACAGATCTCGCTGCTCATTTGTGTACCCTCCAAGGATCGGGAGTTAGTAGCAGGTCTATGTAGCAGCTTGAATTTAAACAAAAGTTTAAATGCATGTGATAATTTTTTTTCAATTAGTTAGTCTGAAAACCCAGCCCTTTTATGCTAACTAAATAACATCTCACATAAGGTGCCTTTATGTGCTTAGACAAAATACAGCACTATTAACTGTCGCTTTTTCATTCATTTTTTTATTGTGTTTTGTATGTAACAACAATAGATAATTTATTTCAGTTTATTAATCTCTGCTGGATGTGAATTCCATGTACCTATTTCCCTAGCAGTGAAGCAATTATATTATTACACTATATTAAACTGTCTGATCTTCTACTTTAAGGCAAGTTTACATACAATGAATGAAATATAATGAGTAACAGCCACTCTTTATCACTCAGTAGGGTGTCATGCACAAAAAGCTGAAGAAAAACTGAAGATTTGAAGTGGTCAGTTCTGCTGACTCAAGGCAGGATGTCAAGCCTGGCTCTAATCCACCTCACCCAAGCACCATAAAGTAGTGCTAGTAATTTATATTAAAGAGGAAAGTGACCCTATCATCTGGGTCAGTCCCTACATTGTGGAGGC
This sequence comes from Spea hammondii, assembly GCA_029215755.1. Taxonomy (NCBI): domain Eukaryota; kingdom Metazoa; phylum Chordata; class Amphibia; order Anura; family Pelobatidae; genus Spea; species Spea hammondii. The sequence continues at coordinate 56,356,789 of JARDYJ010000004.1, read as the reverse complement.
AACCATTGCTATCCTGACATGTACCAGACTGACTTTTACACATTAGAGGCCTTTTCTATAGTGCGTGACTACTGCGTGACTTGGTACTAAGGCGAGCATGGTACTAAGGGTGCCTATCATCCCAGTGAATTTCTGAAGTCATCTCATTCTTGTGTGTTTTATCTAATTCAGATACTATTAAAATGCAAATTAAATATTTTGTGATAGTCCTTCTGAGATATTGCAACTCACTACTAACTGGCCTTTCACTGCTCTATTGCCTTCCAAACAGAATCATTTTCTTGTACTCTCCAGAGTTAAATTACATCTCCCAACCCTTAGCTACACAGCCCTTAAAAATTACTTTTCTCCTTTATATCTATGCCATTATGGCTAAATACTCTTCTAACTGCCCTATTTGCTGTGCTCATATGGTGCCTCTCCCTTCAAATAGTATCACTCCTTGCACCTACAAGATTTTAACAGTGTTGTATCTGTTTCTCAGAATTGTCTACCTCAGTCTACCTCTCACTCATGCTCTCACACTCTCACTCACACTCACACTCTCACTCATCCTCTCACACTCTCACTCATGCTCTCACACTCTCACTCATGCTCTCACACTCTCACTCACTGCTACTGCACATACTGCTAGTCCTGGCGTCTGTCCAACGGAGACCGGGGACGCGGCCTGCGGCACGGAGATGCTGTGCCGTGCGGCCGAGGATGTAGCTGCTCGGCGGGGACTCCGCCGGGTGAGGACCTCCGTCGCCGACGGGTTGGGACCCGACGGACACATGGCCGAGGACGCGCCCCCGCCGACGACCGGTAGGGTCCTGACACGCACTCTCTTTCGTGCTCTCTCACAATGTCTTCCTACCTTCTCCATGGACTGACAGCTCTGGTTCTTCTCTTGCTTATTCTTGTTCTTTTGCCTTCTTTCTTTGTCTGCTTCCACCTGTGTCTTCTTTATTTATCTGCTTCTCTGTGAACTTGGCCTTCCAGGTCCTATATTTGGCACCCCATCTGTCCTCCTGGTAACTCACATACACACTGGCACACATTTTTACACACGCTTACACACTGAGGTCAAGACACATACTCCCTCTCACAGACTTACACATACACATCTGTGCTCACACATACATATCCATGCTCACTCGCAAACCCTGGTAACGCACATCCACACTGGTACACATTTTTACACACACCCAAACATTTGCTTAGACTTACACACTCATGCACATACTCCCTCTCACAAACTTGCACATATACATCCATGGTCATGCACAAACGTACACATCCATGCTCATACACACCTACATATACACATCCATGCTCACACATGCACATCTATGCTTTCTCCCCAATATTTACTCATACATGCTCACACATACTTACACATATATGCTCACACACAAAAACTTACACATACACATTCATGCTCACACACTTTAATATCCATGCTCACACAGACATACACATTAATGCTTACACACATATTCAGATCCATATATGCCTGCATGCATGCATAAATAATTAATACTTTTTCTGTTTCTTTTTTGGAATTATCCTGATAAATTATAATAAATCTCCCGTTTCCAATATTTCCAACTTTTTGTGGGCGGTGCAGATGGATTTAGGTTCATATGATACAGAGTTAGGGCATATTAATGTAATAACAGTAATATTGCAATGCATGTAGCATTTGCAGGTGGCTGAGTGTCATATAAATGACTTTGAGTGGTAGTGACATCCAATCAACCCCTGTTACACACTGAAATACATTAAAATCATAATGCCTTCTCTTTAAAACATGAACATATAATAACACCTACAGATATGTAGGTAGATGCACTTATATGTTCATGTTTTAAAGAGAAGGCATACATCCCTAAATGCATTCATTTGTTTATTATGGTTTTGCAGTATCCATTTTGATTCAAATTTTAATACTGCCGCTAAGTATTTCTGTACCCTTTTTATTGGTGGCCTTCATGTGAAATAATCATAATTAATGTGTATAATTTGGTATTCTCTTGAGTTCTACCAAAGCTGACACTCACTATAAATTCACTTCAGTGATTAATTTGTTTAATAGTGACCTATGCAAATGTAGAACTGTCATTTTTTTCAAATTGACTGTAATAATTAACTAGAATGGCAGTATAAAATGAAACAAGTTATAATTTAATATAACTTCTACAGTATAACATCACCTAGTATAAAAATATCCCCAAACAATTCTGTTGAATGAAATATCAAAAGGAAGCCTAATGGATCCTCCTTTCCTCATTCCATATCTCAATTTTCTTGCATTACATGTATTGGAATGCATGCATCCCCTTTCTCTAATGCAGCAGACATCACAAAACTTTAATTGAACAGTGAAATACCTCATGGTTTTTCAGGCTTCTAAATTAGCTGCTGTGACTAGTGGAAAGTATTGTACATAGTCATTTATATTAATACTAATTAATTACTC